>CM059426.1:98825078-98837578 GCA_030390025.1 Squalus acanthias | reverse complement strand
CCATAACTCACCTCCACAGCGCACTTTTCGACCCCTCTCACCCCCGCAGACCCACTGCTCACCTCGCTGACCCTGGCGAGGTTCGCAGCCATCGCGAAGTCTGCACTTGTGGGTAAAATGGGGATAAGCCTCTTAACTGCCTGTTAACTACCTGTTAACAGGCAGTTAATTGGCTGTAATCCCCTTCCCGCCTCGAGGAGACGGGTCCCTGCGCGAGTCGGGGACCCGCCACCCGGGAAGATGGCACGGAGGCGGGTTGGGAGCGGGTTCAGTACCCGCTCCCAGTTTCTGCCATTTTCCCGGCAGTCCCGCCTCCATACCCGCCTCCCCAGGGCTGGCAAAATTCCCGCTTAGAATAAAAGGAATTTAGGGGAGTTAAGGTATCCATCTCAGGATTTTGCAGTTTGCTAGATGAAAGTCCGGATGAAGTGGGACAGCTCTGGCTTGGGCCTCATGATTGAAAGGGTACAAGGCCAGGACTAGTACCAATTGTGCCAGGGAAGATGGGGACAAAGAGAGATAGGACAAATTCCAATGAAGGACATGAGACCCCTTTGAGGGAGGGCTTTCATCCAAGAATTGAGACAAAGAACTCGCCACCCCATTGGGTACTGAGTTTTTAGGGGAACCTCTATAGGTTAAATGGTCTTGTCAATAATTTGGCCTCAGGCCCACCCCTAAAAAGAGAATAAAAATAACAGCCTGAGGGCTTGCCCACACAGACGGTGGAGGGAAGAGCTAAACAAAAGTTGGGCTGGTCGAGCGCTCTTTCGAGAGTGATCCCATGCTCACCAACTCGGAGGTTCTGGACGACAGGAAGAGAGGCCGTAGGCCAGAGAACTGTTCACGCACGCCAGCTGTCTGTCTGATTGGGACCGGTACCAACTGCTTGTCACGGTCATAAGTTTGTGTGTATAACTAGTATGTTATATTCCATCTTAAACTCTGATTAAGCACAATATACTCACCATATTGGTTTGCACTCGATCCTGTTTACCAGAGATACGCGAATCTCTACACCTTCCTTAAACCCTTCTGCCTCTCTTCCTTTAAGAGCCTTCCTAAACCCAGCTCTTTGCCCAAGCTCTTGGTCACCTCAGTTAATATCTCCTTCTTTGGCTCAGCATCTATTTTTTTGATTATGCCTCTGTGAAGTGCCTTGGGACGTCTTTCTGCGTTAAAGGTGCTATATAAATGTGAGTTGTTGTTTCAAACATTTAACAGCACTTATAAAACTCAGTCCAGTTTAGAAAAAAATGGTAAAGTAGAAATTTAGCCAGTCTAGCCTCTCTCTAATATTCAGACTCCCAGTTTCAAAGGAATGAAATTTCTCTCAAGAAAATGTAAATCAGTTGTCTATTCTTATCTATTAGTTATTATGTCCTTCATATTTTCTTTTTTTTATACAATTCTGCAAGGTTACTTGACTACATATGACAGATTAACTACTTTGGTGACATCAATTCCGTTAAAAAATAGAACTTCTAAAAATACACTTTAATGGTCAGATGAGGTCTTAAGACTAGATCTGGATAATGAAGCATGCAAAACATTGCTTGTTTATTGTTCTGCAGTAACACGTGAAATGTATTAGATATAATCTTTTGTAAATAACTGGATTTCTTATTTCTAGAAAAACTACAGAAATTATTAAGTGCACTGATTTACAGCAATATTAAGTTATGCCAATGAAGAATTCACTATAATTTTATGACCAAAAATATGTACTTACGCCAAAAAGTTGAACATACAACTTGATAAGATCCTCCGTAACATTCACTTCTTGTTTAGTTTGACCTTCTGTTTGGAATAAGTAGGATGAAAACACTTGGGACAAACTGTGTGTGTTCATCTGATTCATCTCTGAACATTTCTGTACTCTGTAGGAGGGGAAGGAGTAATTTAACATATATACAACTTTACTGCCACAATGACACATTACTGCTCTGGAGGTTTATGTAAAACCACAGCTTCCTTATCACCAAGGAAAAATATCTGAACACTTTGTGATGCACCACTACTTTTTCCATATTATTTAACAAACAGAGCCATTGTGTTGTGTAGTATGTTATATAGGCCCTGATTTTAAAGGGAGGGTGAGTACGGTGCGAGCAAGGCCCAAAGCGGATAGAGAACCTGGGGACTTTGGGGCCCAGCCGATCTGATTGTTTGAATAAATGTTCCCGGAGTCTCGCCCAAACCCGGTCAGATCCACTGCCTCGCCAGTGGGTGGGAGTGGGAATTTGGTGGCAGATGGCCTCAGCCGGGGACCGTTCCCACGGATCCTTGGTTTCAGTTGATGGCAGGGCCAGGGGGTATGGGGGAGGGGGGTGGAGCCCGGGGCAAGGAAGTCCCAAGCCTTGTGGGGCCGAAAAGAGCACTCCTGCTCATCCTGGCCCACAATCTGGCTCCCGGCAGGGTTCCGAATAATGGGCCAGAATTTAGGGTCTCTGTGACAGTGTAGCATATGCTGTCGTAAGCCTTCTGAAAGGCCCCACAAGTTCCGGGTTTTTGCATGCGCTGCGCATGTGCGAAAACCCAGAACTTGTGATCTGTCAAGGTACGCCTTGAGAGATCTACCGAACCGACTAGTAAATCACTTTTGCTGGGGCAGAGTTGGGCTATTTGCCCAGCAATTGCCCATGAAACTCTTATAGCTGGCAAAAGCAGGCATAGGGCCTGCTTTCACCAGCGTAAGGGTTATTATAAATCTTAAATTAAAAAATAAAAAATAAAAAATGATGCACACTTGAAATTAGTTTATGCAAATATTGGCCCGGATTAAAATGTTTAAAATTATTTTTCAAAAAATTAAAATGTTATTGTATTTGCTGTAATGAAGGGACTTTTAATTAAATTTGAAAATCATAACATTTATATTTATTACAGTTGTCTAATTTGTTTAATTATTTGGGGATTCCAGTCGGGTTTATAAGGGATTCCATTCGGAAATGGAATCCTCTTTTCTCATTGGAGGACCTGGCCCATGAAATCCCAGGGATGCTGCCGAACCGCCTGCATCCCTGGGATCCGTGGGCCTTTACGCAGGCGTACGGCTGGAGGCCCAGGACCCGAACTCTCCATAGCTTTGGAGCCAGAAGGTAAGTTCGTAGATGTTTCGCGGGTTGGATGTGTACTCCGGAGGTACGCCGCCGACCGCAAATTCACAGCCAATATTGTAGTTGGGTCCCGATGACATCATCAGGAAGCAATCTGCTTATTTAAAGATGGACTCCGCTTCCTTTCTGCGGCTCTCCTGCTCGCCTGCTCAAAGGAGCAGGTTAAGATTGGGACACGGTGGAAAGGCAGCAGGATAATAGGTGGCAAGTGACTGCCCTCATTTAAACCCCCAGTTTCCATCAGGTGGGGAGAGTTAAAATCAGGGCCAATGTTTCAGTTAAAATTATCCATATTGCATAGCTCTTATAGTTTGCCTGTACTTAATTTCATCACTAATGCTGTTTCGGCAGGATGGGTTTAAGTAGAGAGAGAGAGAGAGAAATGTTGGGCTTCACCAAATCAGATGTTGTGACCTCAAGTAACTTTCAACAAACTCTATGGAGGAATTGAACTTTATTACAATTGCTACAGCAATAAGTGCTACAGCCTTGGGTTGCCACAGAAACTGAATATTCTGGCCCTTTTGTCTCTAAGGGCCTGAGGGAGAGGTAGAAAGACTCTAATAACAAGAGAAGCTGGAGAATGAGACTGGAAGCTGGAAAAGCTTTTTCTGAGATGTACAGCTGCAAGTGACCTCTCCTGAACTAGACCATTACACAGCAGCTAGAAAAAGTTTCCCTGTAGCAGCTTAAATGTATATCTGTCTGAAATGTCTAACTAGGAACACACATACTGGAATTAAGAGAGACTTTTAATAGCTTCACCAATATACAGAGGGGGTGAAATTGGACATCATGAGTGGAAGCATGGGTGCTCAGAAGTCCAGTTTAGGGGCCAATCTCCCATGGCCAAATAGTGGAAATATGTCAGGCCTAGTGCGTTCAGGATTATCAGATCTTGAAGGGTCCGCTATCGGCCACCACTCGCCCCATTCCAGATTGCCTCTACCGCGGACTCATCTTGCTGCCCCTTCACAACCGGTGAGCTGCCCCTGTGGCCGCGACAAGCGCCTGCAGCTCGCCAGTAATAAACAAATGAGACTGGCAGACTAACTTGCTGTCGTGCTGAAACCGTCCTTAGTAGGCGCGTGCACTGCACTCTGACCGTGCTCCAATTCAGGCACAATCCAATTTCTAAGACTCAAGTGTTTCCAATCACATGTTTGATGAAGGTGATCAGATTGTCAGTGTACTGGTACTCCAGTTACAGACCAAAGGCAACAGGACACATTCCATAAGAACATAAGAAATAGGAGCAGGAATAGGCCATACGGCCCCTCGAGTCTGCTCCTCTATTCAATAAGATCATGGCTGATCTTCGACCTCAACTCCAGTTTCCTGCCCTATCCCCATATCCCTTGATTCCTCTGGAGTCCAAAAATCTAACTATCTTAGCTTTGAATATACTCAATGACTCAGCATCCACAGCCCTTTGGGGTAGAGAATTCCAAAGATTCACAACCCTCTGAGTGAAGAAATTCCTCCTCAACTCAGTCTTAAAAGACCGACCCCTTATCCTGAGACTATGCCCCCTAGTTCTAGACTCTCCAGCCAGGGGAAACAACCTCTCAGCATCTACTCTGTCAATCCCCCTCAGAATCTTGTATGTTTCAATGAGATCACCTCTCATTCTACTAAACTCCAGAGAGTATAGGCCCAATCTACACAATCTCTCCTCATAGGACAACCCTCTCATCCCAGGAATCAATCTAGTGAACCTTTGTTGCACTGCCTCTGTGGCACGTATATCCGTCCTTAAATAAGGAGACCAAAACTGTGCACAGTACTCCAGGTGTTGTGTCACCAAGGCCCTGTACAATTGTAGCAAGACTTCCTTACTCTTGTACTCCAACCCTCTAGCAATAAAGGCCAACATGCCATTTGCCTTCCTAATTGCTTGCTGTACCTACATGCTCTCTGTGTTTCTTGTACTAGGACACCTAAATCTCTCGCAACACCAATATTTAATAGTTTCTTACCATTTAAAAAATATTCTGTTTTTCTATTCTTCCTACCAAAGCGAATAACCCTCACATTTCCCCACATTATACTCCAAATGCTACCTTATTGCCCACTCAATTAACCTGTCTATATCCCTTTGCAGGCTCTATACATCCTCCTTACATGTTACTTTTTCACCTAGCTTTGAATCGTCAGCAAACTTGGATACATTACATTTGGTCCCCTCATCCAAATCACTGATGTAGATTGTGAATAGCTGTGGCCCAAGCACTGATCCTTGCAGTACTCCACTAGCTACAGCTTCCATGGTCCCAAGTTAAAAAAAAATTATGAATGTGCCTCCCATCTAACATTTCACAAATTAAATATTGGTTTTATTTCACCTAATGATAATGACATTTGACCCACTGAAAGTAACTTCAGTACAAGTCAACTATTTTGAACTTTATATTCCACTAATAAAAACAGAAAATGCTGGAAATACTCAGCAGGTCAGGCAGCATCTATGGAGAGAGAAACAGAGTTAATGTTTCAGGTTGGTGACCTTTCATCAGAACTGGAAAAAGTTAGAGATGTAACAGGTTGTAAGCAAGTGCAGAGGCAGGGAAAGGGGGAAGGGGAAGAAAGAACAAAAGTGAAGGTCTGTGATAGGGTGGAAGGTAGGAGAGATTGAATGACAAAAGGGATGATGGTGCAAGGCAAAAGAGGGTGGTGATGGGGCAAGTGAAGAAACAAAAGATGGGTGTAGAAGAGGTGTAAATGGGAATAGCAGAACCAGCACCTGCTGTCCGAAAAAATGGGGGCAGAGGTTATGTTCTGAAATTGTTGAACTCAATGTTGAGTCTGGAAGGCTGTAAAGATGAGGTGCTGTTCCTCGAGCTTACTTTGAGCTTCATTGGAACAGTGTATGAGGCCGAGGACAGAGAGGTCAGAGTGGGAGTGGGGCAGAGAATTAAAGTGACAGGTGACCGGAAGCTCGGGGTCACACCTACGCTTGCACAGGAAGGTGCCGTGGTAAGGGGAGTGGGTGTTGGGGGGTGACTGAGGAGTGGACCAGGGTGTCGCGGAGGGAGCGGTCCCTTCAGAATGTGAAAGGGGAGGGGAAGATGTGTTTGGTGTTGGGATCATGCTGGAGGTGCTCTGTAGTACAGAGTCCTGGACTAGTGATGCATCTAAATATTTGCCTGCACAATATGATATACAGAAGGAAAAGGATCTAAATCACTGAAAAACTCTGATGTAGAAAAAAGTCAGCTCTGAATAAAGGGCAGCGGTACCAGCTTTTGCTAATTTGGTGCTACAAAATTATTTGCAAACTAACTGCCTTATAAATGAATAACTTTTTTCCCCCATTTTCTCTCAGATTTAGATTTATTTGAGAATAACGTGCAAAGATGTGCAACACTGCCCTCTGCCTTCTCCAGTTAATATACATATTTTTAAAAAAAGGATTGTTCAGGTTCTCACATTATATATTCTCCTTCAATATCTTCTCAGAATTGTCTGACTTTTTGCACTCAAGGTGAAGGATGTCACTGTCGGGGAATGGAAATCATTTCCTCTTTGAACCCCGAGTCAGCACCAAGCCCTGTAAGGTCAAGTACAGCCTGGGCCAAATGCAAAGTGAAGCTTCCCTTAAACTGTCCCCAAAATGTACCTAACAACCATCTTAGATCATCTCCTACAGCAGCAGTGTGACTTTATTTCCCACATCAGCTGTCCTAGGGACCTCTGAAAGGGATTACAATTCAATACCAAATTAATATTATTGTACCCTCAGAATTTAGTTAAGCAAACCCAAATTAATTTCACTTAGGACTCTTATCACTGGTCGAGAGAAGAGACAATCTCCCATCAGTCATGTGTGTATTCAACTCCAGTTCCAAGAGATGAAGGAGTATGCTAGTCCTGTTTCATCTCTTCCCTGCTTCTATATTTCAATTTTTTGTTGTTTGCAGCGAACAGATGATATCAGTAAAAATGATGATCACCTGTGTGACGTACTGAAGAAGTTAATTAACAATTCAATGCTAAGGGTGAATTGAATTTGTACCCCCCGCTATTCTGGGGAAACTGACAGTAATTATATAGGTTTATCAGAATGAATCACCATGAACCAAGAAAATTCAATGTATTATATTTATTCCCTGATGCGTGGAGCACAGCTAGCATAGTGAAATTAGTTGACTTGGCATGCACACTAAAAATACACACACACTTGCATGTGTTTTGTAGGGCTTGTACTTAATACACCTCAATACATTAATATTTAATTGATTGACAGGTTTTTGAGACCTAGGGTACATGGTAGACATCAGGAGAGGGGGGTGGGAGGGGGGGGGGGTAGATTTAACACTCCACCCCCGATGAAAATGGAGCGGGGGGTGGGGGGGGGGCGGCAGTTAAAATGGAGCTGCGCATTCACCCACTCCTATCCCGTCCCGATCTGGCCGGTTGCAAGCGGCAACGACACCTGCCTGAGGCCGGTGCTTTCTGCCGGGACGAGAGTTAGACCTGCATTGTAGGCTATATTTTATGAATTTATGCTATCGGCACAGAGCTTCATTCGCATGCATCAGGAGTATGAGCACAAAGGTTCGTGGACCCCACAGGATCTTCCATCCATTCATCTTAAAATTCACCCTTACATGCAAGATAGGCGATACCGTCGCACATTGAAACTCTGGCTCTCCTTTGTTTGGCAAATCAGTAGAAAGAGAGAGAGATGAAAAACATAGCCACAACTTAGTGAGACAGTGTTAGAGCACTACTAGTCTGGGCCATGGAGCAAAGGGTGAATTGAAGTTCGATTCCCAGTCTATTCAATTTGTTATGAGTGACATGAAGTGAAGTCAATGGAATAATGGAAAAGTACAAAAGATAGTAATGCCCCGGTGGTTAGTAGTGATAGCAGGCAGCCAGCTGTAGCAGCAT
This sequence comes from Squalus acanthias, assembly GCA_030390025.1. Lineage (NCBI taxonomy): Eukaryota > Metazoa > Chordata > Chondrichthyes > Squaliformes > Squalidae > Squalus > Squalus acanthias. Next base: position 98,829,563 of record CM059426.1, on the reverse strand, counting down.
TTTTGCAGGCCACCATCTGTCCTAGCTAGCACTGCGGGAGGCTGTAATTACAGCATGACAAATTTACAAAGGTATAGAAATTTAGAATGGAAAAATAAAAATAAGGGCTGAATGGCCTCCTCCTGTGCTAAAATTTCTATGATTTTCCCAAAGTAAACAATATACATTTGGGATTGGAGCAATAACTACTGAGAGCACCTTTTCCTAATCTGGAAGTCGTTTTAGACATGTGTACATGCTTGTAATCGATCTTCAGAACCAAAAATTATAAGTCAATCAATAATCTGTTAACATAACAGAACCTGTTTTGCAGAAGGCACTTGCTTTATTATTTTTCTTCATTTTCTTTTCCCTTCAAATGATCCTCTGACAGACCTGCCAAAAGGCATTGCTGAGCAAGAAAGAACAAGGGGACACACCCATACAAGTCACTTTTCTCTTCCTCCCAAACAACAAGGCCAGGACTGGCATAACCCAAGCACTTGGGAATGCCCGAGTACAGATGCTGTGAGATGGAGGTTCCCAACTATCTTATTCTAGCATACTTATACTGGAGCTACCGGGGCTTGTAATTTGTAATAATTCAGTTGTATTCTCTAGGTTTTTAATCTATATACCGCTTTACTGGTACTTTACTGGGTACTCTGCAATGCGCAAAGTAGTACAAAAGGAAAAGGTGAAACTGCTTCTACACATCCATGATTAAAATATTCCAGTGTATGGAGAGGAATTTACATTTTGTTTGTGACATGGATTGGGGATTTCAATTATGCAGAATGAATTTTCAAGTTACCTGTCGAGTTAGGTTGCAAAGGCAGAGACTGTGAAGCAATAAAGCAGTAGACACAGCCAGCACTGGGATGTTGGAGAAATAGTAAGCCAGTTTGAGAATACAAGCTCAGTTAGTATTTATTCTTGGTACTGATGATGATTGTACTACATGTGTGTGTGGTTGTGTGTGTGTGTGTGTGTGTGTGAGTGAGAGAAAGACAGAGAGAGACCAGCTCAATGCAGGTCCCAATTACTTTTGATAAAAAATGTCAGTAGGCTCCACGACACTGTTACTTCAGTAAAAAAAATACTGGCAGCATGGGGAGGAATGAGGAAAAATGTAATCAGCAACTTCAGGAATTCCTTTTTCCAAAAATATAGGGACCTTGCTGTTTTGTATTGATGAAACAAATTATGCAATTATTTTCCAAAAATCAAAATTCTGAATATTAATTAATTTATCGCAACACTTATAGGGTATTTCCATTTGCAATCCTGGATAAATTGCACCAATTCACAAACACTTCTCTATTTGGGGAACTGTACTTGAAGTCAGAGTCAAGAGCAAAAGTAAGTTCTGCTCCAACAGAATAAGGATGATGATGACTTTTACTTGCATTATCATTTATTCTCAAAACATGAAACCAAAATTGTAATGGTCTCTGGGAAATACAAATTAGTACCATTATAATAAAATGAATTTAAAACAACCTAAGAGCACTTTGAGATAATTCTATTAGATTTTACTGGATCAGTCACACGCTGTGCAATGAAACAGCTGTAACTTCTTCATAATGAGTGTGATGAGCTTTACAAAATAAGTGCATTTTTCATCCCGTACACCACAGAGCAGAAATAAAACAACACAAAGACATCCAAAACAAATCTTATTAGTTTGAGCAGTTGAACTCTGGTCAAACCACAGAGTTTGAATTTCTACTTCAACTAACATCAGAACACATGCGCCCTCAGCAGGATGGATCAACTTTGAGTCGCCAGAGCGTGACATCTCTTGAGGAAGCCAGGGACAAAAGTGTGGCCCAGGTTTTCCTTCCGTCTTGGTTCAAGGAGGAAGCATGACATTACAAGACAGCAGTTGGAAACTAAAGTTTAGATATGAATTGAAAAACTTCCACATAGATCTCTGAATAGAGATTGCGACAATTACCACCATGCCCCTTCTCCATGTAACAAAGCCCAAAGGGGCTCTATCAAGGAGACACTTACCTGACCATGCCATCAGGATTCAGGGAATGGCGTCAAGCAGAGGCAAAGCACATTCCCAGAGAGAAGACGGAAACAAGAAATAAATGAGGTCAAGTCAACTTGGGATCATTCTTATAGTGACCAGTTAAAAGTACCATTGGCAAAGGCCAAGGAGCAAGCTGCCTGCCTACCATGTCAACTTCAGAATAATGAATTGGGAAAAAAATACACAATTGGAAATGGAAGATAATGGTAATCTTTCCAGGGTAATTATAGTGCAGCTAATAAGATCGTCCAGTAATTTTTCACTCAGATGAGAACAGTAAGTGCTGTGAATTGGATCGATTTGTATTATTAATATAGCACAAAGACATCACACATTTGAAGAAATTGAACCATTCCCCATTCACTATCCAAATAAAAAACTATAGCATTTTGGGGAAGTGTGAAGTATTTTGAGAATGTCCCTAAAGTGTTGAGAGGAACAAGGATGTCAAAGATACATCTTTACAAGGAGTAAGATTAAATTAGGAAATGTGAGATTGCAAACAATTTCAATGGAAGCATTTTGTATACTATTCCTAAGAGACAGCAATGGGTAATATTTTTGAATTAAAAAGCAACAGTCATAGAAATATCACAAACATTAATAAAGAAGATACTTTTTGGATAATTGTATCAAATTCCACAAGATGTGCAAATACTATTTAAACTTGGGGTCCAATTTAAAATAAAATAAAAATGCAGCTTACACAAATGTGAAAGTTCTCACCATCCCATTTTATTATAAATTTTGAATTAATGTAGTAATTTATCAGTCTGGACAGAATCTAATTTAAAGTTTAACTTTTTCAGATCTCAAGTAAATTCTTAATGGACATGGCATTTGTTTGATCAGCGAGGTAGCTGACACCTCTGGAAATCCATCACCATGGTTAAGTGTCTCCAAACCAAACTACTGAGAAATCTGCACCTGCAGAATTACTCTTTGCCCAAAAGGGTGCATAGCACTGTTCCCGCTAAGGTGCGCGAGTGCACGTGCGCGCAGTGATCCCGAGCTCCCGCGCAGTTCAATTGGAATGCTGTGCAGAGAACTGGACAGTAGCTGGGGCGGGGGAGGGGCCAAATACTCAATGGCCCCGGGAATCCAGACAGAGTAGTTTACCAAAATAACAACAGAAAACGCTGGAAAAACTCAGCAGGCCAGACAACATCCGTGGAGAGAGAAAGAGATTTAACGTTTCAGGTCGATGACCTTTCGTCAGAACTGGAAAGAGCCGGAAATCAAATAGATTTAAGGCCAGGATAAAGCTGGGAAAAGGGGGGGGGGGGGGATAAAGGAACAAAGGGGGAGATTAAGAGACACCCCTTTTGATCCTTTATCCCCCCCCAGCTTTTCCTAGCTTTATCCTGGCCTTAAATCTATTTGATTTCTGGCTCTTTCCAGTTCTGACGAAAGGTCATCGACCTGAAACGTTAACTCTCTTTCTCTCTCCACGGATGTTGTCTGGCCTGCTGAGTTTTTCCAGTGTTTTCTGTTGTTATTTCGGATTTCCAGCATCCGCAGTATTTTGCTATCAGAGTAGTTTACCAGTCTTGCGACCTCAGAGCCAATCCCAATTACAGCTCTTGAAGTGTGTGTTCCGATGGTTGATGGGTTGCTGTGTAACGCCAGGAGGGGTTTAGTTTTCTCCCATGAACTTTGACCTTTCAGCAGGACAATCCCCCGGGCTGTGATCCTTTGCCTTTACAGCCTTCAGCACCGACTTAGGGGATACCGGAGCCGTGCATGCGCAGTACCCAGTTGGGCCACGCTTTTGTCCACTCCATGCAGAGGTCAGGGGATCTGTTGGTGGCCAGTGGGGGGAAGATTGAGGATCGAAAGGGGAGAGACAGGGAATCGGAGAGTGGTGGGAGAGAGAGAGAGAGAGAGAGAGAGAGAGACTGGGGGAGGGAGAAAGAGAGAGAGAGAAAGCAACTGGGGGTGGGAGAGAGAGAGAGAGAGAGAGAGACTGGGGGTGGGAGAGAGAGACTGGGGAGAGAGACTGGCGGTGGGAGAGAGAGAGATTGGGGAGAGAGAGAGAGAGACTGGGGAGAAAGAGAGACTGGTAAGAGAGAGAGAGAGAGACTGGGGAGAGAGAAACTGGGGGAGGGAGAGAGAGAGAGAGAGAGAGAGAGAGACTGGGGAGAGAGAGAGAGGGGGACTGGGGGAGAGAGAGAGAGAGAGAGACTGGGGAGAGAGAGAGAGGGACTGGGGAGAGAGAAACTGGGGGAGGGAGAGAGAGCGGGAGAGAGAGGGAGGGAGAGAGAGCGAGGGGGGGGACTGGGGAGCGAGGGGGGGACTGGGGAGCGGGGGGGGGGACTGGGGAGCGGGGGGGGGGGGACTGGGGAGCAGGGGGGGGGGACTGGGGAGCGAGGGGGGGACTGGGGAGCGAGGGGGGGACTGGGGAGCGAGGGGGGGACTGGGGAGCGAGGGGGGGACTGGGGAGCGAGGGGGGGGGACTGGGG